>JARKHS020028909.1:0-24465 GCA_030143305.2 Amblyomma americanum
GCAGGACACCAGGCGGAGGAAACCGCTGTCTGATATCACCAACGCTACCGTCCGACGTGCAACTTGCCGCAGTAACGACGAAGACACCGAGACGCAATGGGACGACACGCTACGAGATCAACCAGTCTTTGACGGATGAGCAAGAAGCGAGCAAGAGCGAATACAACAGCAGCGCTAAGACGTCCGCGACTGCTGAAACGAACGACCGTGAACAGGAGAGTGCAGAGGCCGCTGATTCTGACGATGATGAGGAGGTCAGCGGCCGCCCTGAGTTTGCGCCTGGAACCGACGTCACTCCGGGTGAGTTGCTCGTCGACGTTGACTCCTGCCCGGAAGACTGCCGCGTCGAAGACGACATAGTGGACGTCCCATTAGAGTGAGCGGACGACTAGTACTTTGCAGAAGTGCGCGTGCCTACAGTTTCGTTTTTATTATCATTTAGGAGGTCTTTGTGAATTTTGTGCGCGTCATTGTGACTATTTATTTTTCATGACTATTCAAGTGAACGAAGTCACTTGAACTGGAGTTTGTGCTATCATTGCCCAAGCCTGCTGGTCACATTGTGACCCATGTACTTATTCGGGCACTTTCAAGTCAGCACCCCCTCTCCGCTTAGCTGCTTGCGCATGACACCGTGTTCCCGCTCTGCGGTGTGCCCGCTCAAGTGACCTCTAGAGGGTCGACTTCGGATTTGCCGAGCAATTTCCGCGCGCAGTGCAGAGCACGGACCCCCTCCTCGTGCATCGGATCGCTCATCTCAGCTGTTTTGCAAAATGGAAGATAAAACGACGTCTCCTCAGCCAGCACCGCCTCGACGTCCGGTGAGCGACGTCACCAATTTCTCAGCACCGACCCGAACCATCGCTGCGCGTGGAATTTGCGGAGAAGGCGCCAGTGAGCCGAAGGTTCCAAGGAGATCTCCCCCGACCCCGAACAGCAGCATTGAAAACGACTGTGACCAGGACCGTAGTTCCGCGCGGTCGGGCGAGGAGATTTGGGGTTGCGACGTATGCGAACCGATCGAGTAACTATTACTT
Source organism: Amblyomma americanum (assembly GCA_030143305.2). Lineage (NCBI taxonomy): Eukaryota > Metazoa > Arthropoda > Arachnida > Ixodida > Ixodidae > Amblyomma > Amblyomma americanum. Next base: position 1,038 of record JARKHS020028909.1, read on the forward strand.
AACGAAAGTTTCGACCGTCTGCGAACCCCACCACTCGGCAATGGAAGCATGCCCAGCATGATGAATACGTCGAGCCCACCGCCAAAATTGGCAGCGCCAACATTTAGCCCCGAGCCTTCACTGCCTCCCCCGAGTGAAGACAGTGAGTTGGAAGATCTGCCGGTCGATGACCCAATACTGCCAGTACCCCTGTACAAAACAAGAAAAAAAGGAGGGGAGTGGGGGCAAGTCCTAGATGGAAGACAGTGCTCCTTTAAGTAGGTTGACGTTTTTTTGTTGATCCGAAGTTTTTGTGATTTTTTTACTTGTAACTTATCCTTCCTAACACTGACTGCTGAACCATGCACTTGCCCTGCATCATGCATTTGGAATAAAGTAGCACTTGTCTGTCTATCAGTTTCTTAACAGGAGGAAAAAATCGTCAGCAAACTGATGAGCCTCAACATTAAACGAAAGAAACGGGAACATCAAGCATACCATACCAAATAAGTTCGATTACTCCACACGTCGACATACCGCCGCGTCGGCCCTGTGGCACTGCGTTATCGAGCACGAGGCCAGGAGTTCAATACTGGCAGTGGCTCGTGTACCGAGGTTTCACTGTATGTGAAGAATTAGGCGCGTTAAAAATTGTTCCGCCCCTTTCTGTGCCCCAAAAGTCCCAGGCGCAGCTTTGGCGCACAAAAATCCACAGATAAAAGCCTGTGACAGAGCGCCGCGGCACCGTGAGAACCTCAGTTTTTGTTTACAGAGTACGTGTTGTCTAGAATTGCAGTCTCGCTTAAGTCTGTGCAATGCGTTAGCTATGTGCAGGCTGCACCAGCTGTTTACTTCGGCCATACGCTGCAGCTACATGCAAAGAACTTGTTTGCCAATGCGCTAAATGGTCTCCTAGAAGAATACCTGTTCCAGTACCCGAGCCACGTAGTTATTTTCACAGATGCATCTCAACACGGCAAAACAGCAGCAGGAGCTGTTTATTCCCACGCACTAGACTGCTGTATTCTATCCGGGTCCCTTATTATACAGCAATTTTTGCTGCTGAATTTCTCGCGATTGGTTTGGCGTTTCCAAAAGTTGCCCGCAATATTTCTAATGTAACCATTCTCTCGGACTGTCTCTCAGCCTTGGCAGCGCTTCAAAAGATTGAAGACTAATCTCTTTTTCTGATCCTAACGTACTTTGTGCCCATTCATGTGCAAGAAGTGCGTTTTCAGTGTATTATGTGGCATTACTTCAAATTATATGCCTGACTTCTTAGCAAAATCAGCCATCAATGGTCCTGTTGCCCATGTTCGATACCTTACCGTGCTGACCAGGACCCGTTATGACCGTTGCCAACAACACCATGAGCCATGAGCCTATCCTTGCTACAGCGGACTTTGAACATTTGAATTCTAATGGAACATACGTTCATGCGCGTCAAGGCCCTGTGAGGTATTAGGAAATGACGCCAGCCGGTATTAGGATAGGCGCCAGCAGGTCTCGAAGATTGCCACCAAGACAGCATCTCTGGCCAGGTGTCTGCGGGCAGCCCTTACCGCGTCTCGCCAGGTCGTGGCGTGGTACAAGCGGGGAGCGGGGTTCTGCGAAAATCCCTATAAGGAGTCGCCGCCGCCGCCAGCCAATTGGTTCCGGCTGTCTTCAGGTCTTCCCCGGCGTCTCTACCGACCCGACTACTGCTGGCTTGCAGAAGGGTTGAAAACTTGAAAAACAACAGTCACAAAAGACAATGGACAAGAGAAGGAGTGTACACGCCACAACGACTGTACGCGCCAGTCGTTGTGGCGTGTACACTCCTTCTCTTGTCCATTGTCTTTTGTGACTGGTTTTTTTCAATTTACTACTGGCTTCCCGGGATCCGGACGGGTACAGAGCTTCCGGCGTGGGAACGATCGCCAGAGCGGCTCGTCTCTGGCTTTGCCGGCCATCGCTAATGGCAGAACTACTTGGGATTATCTCCCGACGGCGCGCTCCGGCTTTGCGCCTCGGATTCTTTGAAGTTCACCGACCGTGGGAGAGCTGGCCGATCAGCTGACGTCCACTACCAGCCCAATGCGGTCCTGGCCCGATCCCCCTCTCACTCGGGCTCAACTTATGCCAGGGTCTTTCTTGTCCATGTGTGCGGAGGTGTCCGTTTGTGCGTGAGATTGGAAGTTTTGGCCACACCCACCACGGCGATGGCGTCCCTTACCTGGGGAATTTAGGGAAGACGCAGTGTATAAAACTGGACTGCAGACGCTGTTGAAGCAGCTCACTTTTGTACTCAAAAGCTTGTAATTATGTAAAATAAACCAAGTCTACTTTCTTCAACAACGAACCCCTCACTCAGCGGCACTCTTGTCCGGGTCGGAGCGGGCGTCATCTTGACCGAGGTTGTCTCGAGAAGCGACCCCGATGCCCACCTTCAACAGATGTTTCCTTGACACTGTTTCGCTGCAGGATTCCTCGTCTCAATCTTAATTTATGCCGTTCTGGGTTCACGCCGTTGAATATATGTTCATGTGGGGACGTTGAAACGTTAGACCATTTCAACCTCTCTGTCGGCGGTTTGTACGGTAGATAATTAAGATTATGAATATTTCTCTCGCTGAATTAAAGCTGCCATTTACTCTGCCCTCCTTCGGTGCAACCGTCAAAGGGCATGGCCTTAAGCAGGTGTTTGAGCTTCTTCACAGTTATGTCAACGAAAGCGAGAGATTTTTGTGTAAATTTCCGTTGCTTTTACTTTTCTCTCAAAATTGATTTATTTCTGATTATTGCTTTCAAATTTATTTCAACCTACACCATTTTGTTTCCTCGATTTTCATTCCGATTTTCGCTAACATCTCTATCATTTCGTTATTTGTTTTCGCAGATTATTCTGTTGAGGTAAACCTGGATGAATTTTCTCCTGTTTGGATCTGCACCAAACCCTGGCCCATCCCGCACCGTGGGTATGTGCTATCACTTTTGAGGCAACAACAACAACAATTATATACGCAATCATGGGCAGAGATCGCACCTAGGCGCCTAGATCACCAATCGCGCATCCTATGGATTTCGGTATTCGGCAACACTTCAGTGTTGAAAAAAAGAAGCGCCTTGGCATCGACTGGGCTATTAACGAGTGATGCCACCCCGAAGTTTTTCTTCGAAACGGGGAATAAGAGTGTAGAAATAAAGGTACAACATTTAGCGCAAGAACTTTTATGTAACTCAATTCCTTCCCTCATTTTTCCCAGATATGTGCCAGGAAAAAAGGACGCCTTGCTTTTCAAGGATGTGGGTCGGCGCCTTCGCCCGTGGCAACATTGGCCTTACCATAATCGTGAAAGGCAGCACCGAAGTCTCACACGGGTGACTGCTCTATTACCGCCCAAATCAGATGGATACGCCCCTGTGTGAAGAGAGAGTTTGCACCGCGAGCCTACGCGGCGCATATGGGACCCAGTTGCAAATTGGTCGAGATGCTCACGGCCAGGTACTCTGCCCGAGCGAATGTAAACATTGTAAATCGCGGAGTTTAGCGGCCCGTAACCATGCATAGTCTATTAGGGACGCCGTAGTGAAGAGCTCCGGGTGAGTTTAGACCACCTTGAATTCTTTAATCTGCGCTGAGATCGCACAGCACACGAGCGCCTTTAGTGTTTCTCCTTCATCGAAATGCAGCCGCCGCGGCCGGGAAGCATCCCGGGTACTCTGGCTCACATTCGAGTGTTCTAACCATTCAGCCACTGCGTCGGTTCTTCCCGCGAATTTGTTTCGAACGTGTTACGACCGCAACACATCCGCAGCACGTCAGCAAAGCTACGAATTTCTGTCAACAACCCGATCTTCACCGTCATTCGAGTACCTCAAAATGTACAAAACTTCTCAATAAACAAAAAGTAATGGCACGTTTTGAAGAATGCCGCTCCCCTCCTTTCCTGCACGTCCCCTCTTCGTTAGGCCACCCTTTGGCCGAATGCCATCACGCGCCTTCGCGCCTTTTTTCTTTGCCTTCGCGCGCTTTTTTCTTGCTTGTTTTGTTGCTCCCCTCCATGCTCTCCCTCACCGGTGGCACCCAAGGTTTCACAAAGCTCGGGAGACCAGAAGACGTTTTGCGCCTCACTTGCGATATTTGTCTCTTAAGCGTCGTGTACCCGAAGCCGTGTTGCTGCGCTTTCGGCTGCATCGCACCACACGTGAAAATAACTGTAACCTCTCTTTGGGATTCAAAGTGCGAATCGAGACGCGACGCGACGCGGCGGAAGGATGGCGAGATTCTCAATTGTAACCTAAACTAATTGCTGCGCAGCTCTGTCATTGGCCGGGAGAACGCCGCATGTTAGCTAGCCGGTTGCACTTGCCTTTCATTTTGTTAAATTTTTGTATAAAGTACCATTCGCGCCAGCTTTCGCTACAACAATCGACACATGAAAGCGCCGATATAATCAGCAGTAGCTGTCTTGTACACAGTTGTAAAACGACTGCCGCCACGCCCTCCTAACAAAATAAAACGCGTGGCAGTGTGTAAGGTGCTCTGACATGCGGCAGGCGAATGAGCGAAGCAACGGAGTGCTTCTGTGTTGCATCTTCGTCGACGGGCCGCTTAAGCAGCTCTGAGGGGCTTTAAGAAGGTATACGCACCGCCCTTCCTCTCGCAGCACGCTGCGGTCCTTTATTCGCGCGGAAAGCTTCGCGAAAATCATTCGTTTCAGGTTCAGCGCCATGTTCACCTTGGGTCCCTGACGATATTCGCCCGAGTTTGCCTATAACCGCAGCTGGAAGCATTCCATGCTTAAAACACCTAGCGTGGGATTCGTATCGGTCAGCAGTGTGAAAACTGAGCTTTTTGAAAAGAAACAAGCAACCTGGCAGACAACCTGGTCCGCAAAAGATGGTAAAGCATTGCGGTAGCTGCTGAAAACGAAACGAGCGACGCCGTACGCTCGTTAGAATAATTGATGAGCAGAGCTTAGAACGCCAGAATGCGGAGTGAGTGCGTTCGTCATCAATTGAGGAGATGGCAGCACAGCATCCGAAGACAACGGATAAAGCGAATGGTAAAAAATGATGGCGGATCAACTCGGTTAAGCCTGGATATGAGTAGCGAGAGCTACACTTAGCTTGTTCCGCTAACCGGCTGCGTCTTCTCCCATGGCGTTCCCGCTAGCGAGTGCACCACACTCTGGTGCGCAGCACAGCTGCAACACGCGGCGAGGAGGCAGATGACGTTACGATCCGCGCTTCTGGCGGAGGATGGCGGCGGCGAAGGCGAAGTAGTGCTCGTGTATATGCTCCCGCAGGGAACAGAGTTGCGCGTCTGTTTTTCCTCGTCGCTCCGAATTCCATTCGCCGAGAGGCGGTCACATGAATTTCGTGACGTCAGCTGTCCAATTTTCCGCGGGGAAGCTGACTTCGCAGGTGCAGTGCCGAGCGACCCTTCGTCAGCTCGACGCCTCACGTGAGCCCACGCTGTCGGCTACACTTCACTCATTTCCCGTGCACACCTTTGGCGTGAGGTTTGGGGTTCTGCTGTGGCAGTGAGCCACGCAGTTGTCAGCTATGACTGCGTGCAGCGCGCCAAACTGCAGCAACCGCTCTGGAAACGGCAATGCGTTTTACGAACTGCCATTTGGAAGTTCGGCGGCTGAAGTGCGTTTGAGATTAAAGTGGATTTTGAGAATCGGCCGCGTTAAACACGACGAAATATAACTTAATAACAAAAATGAAAAGATAATTCCATTTAATAAAAATTAGGTAAGCTAATATCAACGAGAAAGAGTTCTTTCAAGTTACTTTAAAGATTTGTTATTTCAAGCATTTAGCAATGAGGTACGTTTTGTAAAATGTGTTAGGCAAGCAATTGAGCTTGAAATTCTCTCGCTAGGACCGACTCGCCTGTTCAACGCATTGGTGTTGCTTTTGTCTGCTTGCCTGTAACAAGCTGCAGAATCATTTTAATTCTAGGGAGATGCGATTTCATATTTTTCGTGCATAACTGGCACAGAACACGCGGCGGTGCTAGTTGTGAAGAAGTTATTCATCACAATACTTTTTTTTTCTCTTAAGACGCGCACAGAAGAAGACAGGAGTGGATAGACGCTGTCCCATCGGGAACCGGACTGCTTGTTCATCTGTAACTACTTGTTCCAGAAAAAAAAACTCGCAGGCCGTTGCTTGTATTTTTCGTCAAGTTGTCATGACAAAAATTTGCTGTAATCCTTTGGCGATTTTTTTTGCTGTGCAGATTAGTTATTGCGTTACGTTTCAAGAATCTCGATCGACTGCAATTTGTACGTAAATAAAAGAAACAAGCTCAAGCGCTCTATACACAGCGAGCCCATAAACAAAGCCCCTGTAAGCACGACCGGTGGCTTTCCCGCACAGCTTGGAACATGATGGCGGACCTTCGCGCAACTCTGCTCCCTGCGGGAGTATATACAGGAACACTAACCCAGACCTGCTTTAGTTGCGGCCAGCCGGGCCACTATTCTAGGAACTGCGTTGAACCTTCGCCGTCGGGAAATGGTCCGGCGGAAATCCGGGGCCCAGTTCCGCGGAATAAATTTACTATCAGTCCCCACGCTTCTATGTCTCGATTCCTCCCGCTCATCGCTGCTACACTCTCGTGCAGCGCCCTACGTATTTGCGGACGTGGCTATACTCGGCCAGGACGTCAACGCCCAAGTCAACGCGGTGGCTGCTGTGAACGTCCTGGACAAGTCACTTGTGACAGGCGTGCCCCACGTGCTTCTGCCGGCTCCTGAGACCCAGCTTTTGACATTCAAAGGCACCCTGGTGCACCAACTCGGACGTGTCGTTCTAGAGGTGCGTGCTTTCGGCACGAACTTCCCGACCGAGTTTCTGGTCGTCGACAGCCCAATTTGCCCGGTGGTTCTCGGTTTCGGCTGGTGCCAGCAAGTTGGGGTCGTTGTCGACTTCGCGACCTCGCGACAAGGCGCACCGGCCGCCTCCCCGTCGCCAGGGCTGAGCTCGTCGGCTTTTTCACTACGGTGCGGAGCTGTGCCTCTCCCTGGTGTCGGCGGCCAAGCGTGCCTCTGCCTCTCTGCCCGGCGTCGTGTCCAACCATCGACGTCACGTTCCGCCGTCCGACTTTTGCGCAGTGTTGGCGGCTTCCGACTTGACCCTACCACCGGGAGCGGCAACCTGGGTACAGAGTCAGCTTGGCGACCAGGTAACCATTGATGTGCTGTTCGAGCCCGTCTGTTGTGCTGCACCAGCCCGCGAGACGACCTCACCATGGTGCCTTCTGTCAGTGGTGAACGGAAAGGCTCATGTGCTGGTCCTTAGCATCAGTGGTCAGCCACTCGTACTGCGTCACAGGTCGTCCCTGGGCACGGCGCACGTTTTAGGGCCAGGCTCGCCGGTTGCCTCTCTGCAGTCTGCGGCCCTGGCACCGACCTCGCTAACACCTGTGGCCCCAACCTGACCTCCGTGGAGCTCGCCGCACTCAATGCCCTACTGCAGCAAACCCGCAGTTTTCTCGCCCTACGTGTCTCTGTAGAAGTGCCCACTTCTCTTAAATCTTTATTCTGCGGAGCCAACGCAACCTACGTTCGTAACATATATACTTATTACGGAAGCCAACAGTCACTGAAACTAAGGTGCACAGGGGAATGTTTATTGCTATAATTTTTTTATTTATTTTATTTGTGGTGCTGAACGATGGAAAATTAATACTTAATATGTTGCTTAAAGGAAATAAATTATTGAACACTCTCAAGGTTCGCTTACACGCAAAAAAAAACAAATACCCACTAGAGCAGCAGATTGGACAGCCGTCGCCGTAGCTTAGTTGGTAGAGCACCGGACGCAATATTGGGAGGTCGCGAATTCGGAACCGACCGGCGGCATGGCTGTTTTTCTGCTGCTTTATAATTCATTTATTTCAGTCAACAGATAAATTTAAGTAATATTCTCTCATTCTTCAGCAGCACAAATTAAAATTAATAATAATAACAGTATTAAGCATTCCCCTGCGCACCTTGGTTTCAGTGAATGTTGGCATCCGTAATAGGTTTGTCAAACTAGCCCCTCATCTCCTTTTCCTTGTCTGCTATATATATATATATATATATATATATATATATATATATATATATATATATATATATATATATGCGAGGTTTGGAAAAGCTTCTTTTAGGTAGACATTTATTTTGAGTTTATATTTCCGACCGAGCCTGTCATTTCTCTAGACTGAAGTTAGAAATCTTACTTCTGTTGTTAAGGGGTTGGTATCTGCGCATATGGGCGACACATAAACAAAACAACACCCAAACGGATGCACGAAAGAAGACGGACTAAGAATAAATAACAAAAAATGGGAGAGGAAAAAAGTAAAAGGCGCTGTTAACAGTTAAAAACCATATATAGTGGGATCAGCAACACGCGGGAAAGAGCAACGTGAATCGTACCTTATATACATGTTTGTAATAATTCAACACGGCATTAGTGAAAACCCGGGCGTATTGTCCTCCATCCGCCCCTTGCAAAGACAGCGCAGAGTGCCGAGTGCCGGTTTGGCAAACCTCGGACGTTTTTCGCCAGTCTCAGCGCATCGAATTGTTCGTGCACGCATTGTGATTATGAATATGCGTTTTGTTGGGTTTTATTTCACATAAGTTTCTAAAGCTTCTAAGCATTAACGACTTAAGATGGTGAATAGTATGATCCGAGTTATTGGAGTAAATATAGTCTGTTTTTCGCACGTCAAAAGACGACTTTATGATAGGCTTATCGGGTGTTACTCTGTGCGTCGTATATAGAGGTTCGCAAGCCGGTTGTGGCGAAGGCATGGACGAAAATTTGACTAGAGAGCGCTTGTCTGCATTCCACCAAAGACTTGCACATTTCCTAGTAGGTCTATGTTCATCTTAATTGAAATAGCAAGTAGTGGCAGTAAGCGCACGTGAAACCTGTCATCCTCGCGGAGATGACAGGAACACACGGCAGGCGCGACAAAACTTCGAATCGCACTGTGCATTTTTGTATGGGGTAAATTTGAAAAAAGAACTACTGCATAGTGTGCAAGCATAGAAAGTACCCAAAGGGCAAAATCTCAACTTTTAAAAATTTATTGCCCGCACTTTATAACAGAAATGGCGGTGCACGAGTGCATAAGCACAAATGACTGTTCGATTGAAAACAAATGCTTATGTAAAAATCTCCTTTATTTTTAGGCACCTCCATGACCGTAGACCTTCTCGCTGCCTGCCTCTTTTCGCGCAGATAGCAGATTGAGCAGCGACGAGGGGCGGAGTATCGGAGAGATGCATTGCTCAAGACGTTGCACAGCGCGACCTCTAGGAGTGCGCAGTAGAAGTTGGCCTCGCAGGCGGGAAGCTTGGAATCTCTCCGATCAAAATTACGAGATCTCCACGTGAAGAAACTCCATATTGACACGAGGATTGGAAGTAGAAGAAGAAAGAGATCGCAGCTAGCACATGTTTCTCGTTGCTAGCACATGTAGAAGAAATTCACTGACGACGGCGCAAGCGTCCCCTTGGAGGCACACCTGAACACGCATTGTGCGTGTTTGGGCTCAAAAATGCTTTTGGAGGCCGCTTAACTCTACATCCGCTTAACCTGTTTTAATATACTGGCGTCAGGAAAGGCTATGTAAGGCTACAGCTATATAGGAGTGGAACTAATGAGCGATCAGAACTTTTGTCATCTGCCTTCTGAAGAAGCAGTGCAGGTATTCTGAAGTAAAGTGAAGAGTGAGGGAACCGAATGTATCAGCCCAAATCTTTCTCATTATCATGTTTTGAAAGGACAGGTGTGCACTTGTCAAATATTACGTACAGCTGCCAGGAAGAGGTAGTTTGTGGTATCGAGAAATCAAAACTCCGAAACCAGTTGGTGGATAAAAATTGCTCGGCACATTATTCGGAACCTCTCAAGGAAGCAAAAATTCTGTCGACGCATAGGCTCCCTTTGAGAGTGCCTCAGAAATGTTACAAAAATTTTATTCTGTGTAAGTAGTGTCTTATCCCATCTACAATGCAGCACTAGCGGCAGCGTGCAACCAAGATGTTGCAAATTTCTTCAAGCGCAGACACGAATTACTCCCAACCCATCCAAGTATGCTTTTTTATCATATTCTTTTTATCACAACAACAAAGGGCGTCGCCATCAGCATAGGATGAAATCTATATTTCACGCTGTACTAGCGAGAAGTCGCGATTAGCTGTGTTTTTGAATATGCTGGAGATATACAATGAGAATTACAAAGGCGGTGTCAGACAGGATAGTTGTGTTTCGTAAGTTCATGGGTATTACGCAGAGTCACTACTCCCAAGAGTCTCTTGTTGGGTAGGGGATGTGTGGCTGGGGGCGTGCACGCACATTCGCATGCCATGTTGGTAGAGGATCGGTGGGGTAGGGGGCGGGGTCTTCAAAAAGACATGTTGGCGGTGCGGCGCTGTGGCGTCTGGAAAGACGGACTTTGTGCAGTGCAGGATAAAAAGCGAGGCAGAACAAACGTTCTCCTACGTGGGTAGGAAAGGTATACGGTTGCCCTCAAACACTGCTAAACAAGGTCTCCCGATCGCTCCCTGGAAGCTGTAGTCTGTAGCTGCGGCTGCAGGAAATGTTCCTATTAGTGTGCAGTGAAGTAGAGGGCACGTGAGGATGTACTGACAGCCCATGCGTTAATAATGCGTTAATATGTGTTAATATGCGTAGGACAAATTGTCTACTGACACAAGCTTCAGGGCCGACCTATTACTCGCCCGACGGTGTCTCCAAAACTGCTGAACCAGCTTTTCGTCTTATGTTCCTCGTCAGATGGAATCTAGCGTTTACATAGCCAATTTACATCCCGTATAAAACTAATTGTGCATTTTTTATTTTGTATAACAATTCACACAAAAAAGTGAGGTTGTAATAAGGCTTCCTAGAAACCCATCTACGTTCATATTTTTTTCGTCCTAAACATTTTTTATCTCCTTTGAACCGGTTCGAACAGGTTAGAACCTGTTAGAACCTGTTCGACCCGGAACGGAATGTCGCTCCGGAGCCGAACTGGGAACTGAGCACGGAAGGCGTGAACCCGAACCGGACCATAAAAAAAAATCCTCTTCTACCCCGTGGGAGCATTATTGAAAAAAAAATCATATTTTGTCAGCAAGCCCGTTCAGAGGCGTAGAAAGATAATAACGATGTCTCCTAATGTGATACTGTGCAACGCCACGTATCTGTGCTACGTGCATTTAAGGATTTAGCACCCCCTGAAACTGTTTTCAACATCTACTGGGATGCCTTGATGGTGAAGCGCTCTAGTTTTGACATTGCCTACAATCGGCTTTGAATGATACACATGTGACTGGCGTTGTTTATCAGTGCAGTAGGAGTCGTGAAGTTCATCGTATCGTAATCGGTCTTTTGGCACTTGTTGTGTGCGCAATTTCTTGGAATAAACTGCGGTTTCTTATGCGAAGACGTGTGGTGCGGGCCACACCAAACAAAGGAAACTGACGCAGTAGAAATAAGCATACGTGACCTTAGGCGATCAATTCACTTGCGCACAGAGGCAGAAGGAGTCCGTAAAGAAGAAGCGTGTCAGAGTAGCTGAGACCAGTTAGGCCCTCCTGCGAGACATCGAGGAGATTCTCGAGGCGCTGAACAGAAAGAAGGAGGAGTTGGACGCATTTACGCAAGAGCGCCGCGAACTCCTGCACATGACGCTGGACCTAAAGGTGGGCGCCCGCTTTATTTCTACCGAAGAAGGGTGCCATTTTCAGTGTGAATCTCGCCGCGGTCAGGCGTCCACAGAGAGAGGCCTTACATCTTTTTCAGACTTTCTACACGCAGAAAAAAGGGTGGGTTGGAAATTGGAATTCGACCCCGATGCCAGTCTGAAGCAGTCATTCCAACATCCCAGCTAATGAGTATTTGAAGCGATGGGAGGGTAACGCCGAATAGACGAATTGCTCGAAGAAATGAGACGATGTGTGTTTTTGTTCAATAGGGAAAATTCGTGGTGAGAATAGTTTGTGTCTACTTGAAACTAACGAAGTGTTGCTGGGGTGTGGTTGTCACGTTTACATTGCCGATGTAAGTCTATGTACGTTCCCTTCGTCCCATTCCTCATGGCGCAGTTCACGTGTGCACGCATCGTGACAGGTACTGAGCCAGTTCTTTCATGCCAACGTCTCACAAGGGTACAGCCAGAAAGTAACCTTGAGGAGATTAAGAACAAATTCGACTGTATTGATAGATTATCACATTCCAACAACAAAGGTGCCACTTTGACTGAAAACAGGATGCTTACAAGATAGAGAAGGCCCTAAACATTAAATACGGGTGTCGCCTCCCCCCCCCCCCCTAATTGTGCAAGGCAAAAGCAGTGCGCCATCAAAGCTTTTTCACGCAGAACCCAGCAGCCTGCCTACTGTTATGCCTGGCGGGCTTTCCAGTCCAAATGAATAAAGACGCGGACTCCCTGACCCGGATTTCCAGAGAGAAAAAGGGAAGGCTATTGAGCCTTCTGGAAGAAACGTAGCTGCAAGAATGTGGGAAGCAGCGACGACAATGGCGCTCCCACGTGGTCGAGCATGCCATCGGGTCGATGAACCGAGCGTTGTCCTCATTAAACACGCTGGGGTTGAAAATTGACGGAGAGCTGCGCCTTACATAGAGGTTCCGCGTTCCGGTCACCAGTCGAGGAAGGTCAAGGTCTTTCATCCTCTGCTGGGAAACAGCCTGACATTCCTCTGCCACAAGGGCCCGATTCCTGTGTCATGTACGCGCAATCCTGGGCTACGTGGGAGAATTCCGGACCCACGTGCGCGCCAACCTGGAGGCTGTGTTGACAACAGCGTGACCGGGTCTTCTACCCTTTCAATGGACCGAGCTGCGAGAGAACATCAGCACCACCCTGCCGTGGGTGGTATCATAAGTGTCATCGTCCGATTAAACATCATTCTTCGAACTGTATTCCCCAGCCAGGGATCTGGGGAATACGAAGGGTACTTAACAAACTGCTGGTTTGGGTACCCAGTCCCCTCTCTTGAGAGAGACCCTTTGCTGGGAGACACTCCCGACCGCGAAGAAGCTCGCTTTAATGAGAAGTACTCTCAGTTGCTCTCAACTGTACAGTATGTAAATAGTCTTTGTATAAAGTTTCTCTTGTTTTTCCTTCGTAACCACGTCTCCGATGCTCCTCGTTGCTTCTCCGTCTGGACCACGCTACCCCATCCCAACAACTGGTTGGCAGCCATGGGATGCCCACGTCAAGTCTCCTGCTCCAATGAACCCCGGCATCTGCGTGATTGACTGATGGCATCAGCTACGCTTCTGAAGACCGAGAGATGGACAAGTCAGGTCACCGGCTCCATCGGACCCCGGCAGCTACGAGACTGGCGGCGTCAGCTGTATCTCGGCAGGGTGAGAGCCCGATGTTTGCCAGTCGTTTTTTACCGCACTAGTACAGGCAGATGTTAGTAGTGAATTTGGTCATCTGGGGAATGAAACTTCAGCAGTTTTGTTTATTGTTTGCTTCAAAGGGAAGCTTGTGCATTAGCTGGGCTTAGCGGCACTAGGTGTGATTCGCGATGAAAAAGTTCAAGGTAAAGGACCTCCTTGAAATTTTGGAAGAACTGGGCATTTTGGTAGACACCACTCAAACACAAGAGGCGATTTTGGATTTTATACTGGCGGAGGAGGTGACAAGAGAGGAGGCAGATGAGGCGTGGGAGACAATTCTGGTACGAAAAGTTGAGGTAGAAAAACGAAGGCTCAGCAAGGGAGAGAGAGAAGCAAGAAAGAGGGACGCTTCGCCAAGAGAAAGAAGGGCATTATCTTCTTGAACCAACAGGAAAGACGAAGGATCCACGAGGAGCAAGAGAAGGATTATCTTCTTGAGCAACAGGAAAGGCGAAGGCTCCGCGAGGAGCAAGAGAAGGATTATTTTCCGGAGCAAAAAGAAAGACGAAGGCTCCGTGAGGAAGATGATAGAGAATGGGAGGCTAGGTGTAAGCAGCTAGCGGCCCAGCTAGAGGAGCAAAGCAGACGAGAACTGCAGGAGCTCACGCTTCTTGTTAAGTGGCGTAGAGCTTGAGATCGCTTGCGAACTTTCCGAAGATGCGAGAGCTTCAGAACGTATCTGGGAAATTTTGAGCAAATCTGTACGGAAGAGGAGCTAGACCAGGGCGAATTGGCGATGTGTTAGTAGCTATCCTCCCTTGAGATATCGGTGCCGTATTAGTGCGGCTGTCCGACGAGGACGCCGACAACTACAAAATAGCGAAAAGAGCCCTCTTCCGCTTCTTCAACATTCGCGTAGAAACAGAATCCAAAAGTCAAAGTTATGGCAGCGGGCAGCGCTCCCATCGGTGTGTCAGCGACCAGCCCAAGAACCCCGCTTGGTCAGCGAGGGTCATAACTGTTGGTCAGAAAAGCAGAGAAAGGGCCGGTTCTAGCTCTGATAAAGATGCCGCTACGGCAAATTAGTCAGAGGTTTCGCGCCAGAAAGACGGCGGTGAGCTAGTGTGCTGGCGCACTGAAAGCAGCTTTCCGGGGAAGAGCGTCACGGAGAGCCACCTGATAACAGCGTTGCAGTGCCAAGACAGAGCGCAGCGTTAGTTGAAAAGTGCGATGTCACTGTAACCCAGAATGGCAATGTCGCTGCTCCGAAATCGGGAATTCAGGACAGCGAAGCGTTAAGCTCTGCGGACGTTCTAATGCAGGCAGATTGTTTTGAGTTTCCGGTGAGCAGTTCCCCACCGATAGCGCCCGCTGGCAGGTCGATAGTAAGCGCAAAATGCGGCTCAGCGCTGCCTCGCAACAAAGACAAGCTTAACGAAAGCGACGTCACAGCGGCTAAAGACAGACCGCGGGAAATTGTGCTACCGCGCTCGGAGGAAACAGCAGTGACTGGTTCGACAGGTGAACAATCGCCTGGTGAACAATCGCCTGGTACTGAGAGCAAAGCACAAGTAGTGTCGCTACGCGATAATAATACCACATGAGATGAGCCTCTGAGAATGAAGGGCTTAGCTTATGATGCTGGGGCGAGGGCCGACAGCTTAACACGTGGCGGCATTGCGAGAACTTATGACAGAAAGGGAAAATCAACAGTGGAATTTTCCCGAAGGTGGCTGCGAGCGAAGGAAGCGAAATCATGTGGTGTCACAGTAAGAAAAAAGTGCGGGTAGGAAAGCCTGTGAGTTTTAGGACTGGCGATCCCTGTGACACTCGGCCGTTATCGCCACGGGGACTAAGAGTTCGCATAAAAGCCCAGCTGACTCATCAGGCGCATGCCAGGTGAAAGCCACCTGTCCCATTGTTCGACCAGAGCAGTAGTCCTGAGACAAATGACAGGTGCGACGGGCTACGAAGAAGGGCGCGCGGACTCCACAAAAGAGGGCGCCACAGAAAGCGCGCGAGTCAGAGGGGCACACAACATGCAATGTAGAGAGAGAGGAGGAAGCGGCCCTGTCCAGCACCCTTTCCCTGCCGCGTTTAGTTTTCAAAGAACCACCCATGCTTTCGACGCATGTCATACAAAAGAAAGTATCTGGAGGGTGTTGACAGAGGCGTAGCTACTCAGCCTCTCAACTTTTGGGAAGCCTTGGCCATAGGAGGCTATACCATAGCTAGTAGAGCGGCCCTCCGACCACGTCCGCACAGGGCGCGGCTGAAGAATCAGCTGATTCCTTGAATCGCAAAATGGTTTTAAGGCCCATTCGAGGAATATGTCCCATTTGTATTTACTGTTTGTTTTTCTATTAATTAGAACCAAGATTTGAGTTTTTATGCCTGTGTAGAATTTTGTACTCCTCGGGAATTTTGGGCTGTAGTGATGTAGCCTTGACCTTAGTTTTTATGTAACCACTAAGTGTTGTACAGTCCAGTGTAGCGCAAACTAACGCTGTAGCAACAATCTCAAGATGTGAACATGTAATCTTAACAGCGAGATTATCTAGGTTTTTTTGTCTTTCACGGTATCACTTATGCTTATAAGTTTGATGTGAATTGTGCGTACGTTTACCTGCGCATTGAGTGTCCGCTGACGAGCGGAATTATCATGAGGTCATTCTTGGGCCTATGAGGTGAAGTCTCTCGTATAGACGCCTCGAGATGACTTTGAAGTGTTAGGCTCGTTTTGTGGCTTGGCACGCAAACTTTACCTGCGCAGATTGTTAGGTGCTAGTGTTCGCAAGGAACCAAGTGCGCAGCCTCTTTCGGCCGTTGCACATTAGGTAGCTAGCGAGAGCTCGTAGGGATGCTACTTGGTTTTGCCGCAAGAAGTTATGCAGTATGTTGTTTCTGCATTGTTTCTTGTGCAAGATTTGTACATTTATGTCGTGCCTGCTGCCATGCAGAACGAAAGGAGGACCGCATGGTGAACTGTGCTAGTTGGGAATAGAGAATAGCTTGGGGCAAATTTAAACGCCCCTGTCTAACCTCTTGGTTGATTCGTCCCTGCCTGAGTGACATCCGAGATCGTTTCAACCTTTCCGACCGATTGTACACCAATTCTTATGACACCATGACACCGTTGTCATACAAGACACCAATTCGTGGGTGTCATGTATAACAATGTTTTAAAAAGGTCCGATCACCCGAACCTTGCATCAGGTATGCACTTCGTGTTCGTTGGGAAAAATTTTGGTTTAATGTCAGGTTCAACATAGAGGGATTTCTCTAGTGAAATCTGTTTTGTTTTGGTGTTGGTCTGGCTGGACAAATGGGTTTCAAACGGCACTTGCTTTTGTTGTGTGTGGCTTGGCGTTTGTTGTCCCGTTAGGATCGCCTCGCAGAGCTCCCAGAGCTGGACTTCCTGTGTAGAGGAGAAGAGCCTTGGAGAACTAAAGAACGAGAACCCATTCACGCAGGTCCTGTCAGCCGAGCTGCGTAGGAGCAGCTCATCTTACCGATGCATTGTCTGCTGGCGGGGGTGCTGTTATGCCTGGTGTGCCTTCCAGTCCAAATGAATAAAGACGCTGACTCCCTGACCCGGATTTCCAGAGAACCAACGGGAAGGCTATTGTGCCTTCTGGAATAAACGTGGCTGCAAGAATGTTGGAAGCAGCGACGACAGTGGCGTCCCCACGTGGTCGAGCATGCCATCGGGTCGACGAACCGAGCGCTGTCCTCATTAGTCACGCTGGGGTTGAAAATTGACGAAGAGCTGCGCCTTACATAGAGGTTCCGCGTTCCGGTCACCAGACGAGGAAGGTCAAGGTCTTTCATCCTCTGTTGGGAAACAGCCAGACATTCCTGGCCACATGAGCCCGCGTTCCTGCGTCATGTATGCGCATTCATGGGCTACGTGGGAGCATTGCGGACCCACGTGCGCGCCAACCTGGAGGCTGTGTTGACAACAACGTGACCGGGTCTTGTACCCTTTCCATCGACCGAGCTGCGAGAGAACATCAGCACCTCTCTGCCGTTGGCGGTAAAATCAGCGCCATCGTTGGATTGGACATCATTCTTCGAACTGTACTCTCCAGCCAGGGATCTGGGGAATACGAAGTGTACTTAACGAGCTGCTGGTTTGGGTACCGAGTCTCCCCTGTTGAGAGAGACCCTTTGCTGGGAGACATTCCCGACCGCGAAGAAGCTCCCTTTACTGAGAAGCACTCTCAGTTGCTCTCACCTGTACAGTATGTAAATAGTCTTTGTATAAAGTTTTCTATGTGTTCTTCCTCCGATCTTCCTCGTCTCTTCTCCGGCCCAACCACGCTACCTGAATCCCAACACTACGCAGCCGTCAGCTTCAAACTCTCGTGACGGAGCCTTTTCTGTGTAGACGTCACGAGATTGAATGGAGTGGCAGGAGTAATGCGCAATTCTCTCAGGAATAAACGCGCCTTTTGCTTTCGCAAAAACTACAAAATACCCATGCGGATCCACAGAAGAAACAGGTTTGAATACAGCTGTCCTCAGTCTTACTCGTGTTTTCTCTGCGGGCGCTATCCTCCGCGGCCGAGTTAGGCAGTCCGCCGCGGACCTGCAGCTTGACTTGAGGGCAACGTCAGAGGCGCATATGGTACATGGCCGCCCCCTTGGAACTCTGATGGAGAGAGGAGCAGTGTACTGACAGTTTTTTTTTTCATGCGAGCGCTAAGCGGCGTTTGATATTCATCGATGAATGGGGTCGCCTGTCTGTCACTGCAGCATCATCAGCTGACAAAGCGTAGCACGAACGCTGTGTACAATATCAGTGCAGTGGTGGCTGCATGGTCAACCTGAAGCAATTTTGTTCTGCAATTTGATTCTGGGGTGGACGCGCTGTGGCCTAAGCTGAGTAGTCATAAAATAGTTTATATTTAGCGCTAATGTTATTATGAGTGGCCCCAGCATCGATAAAGTCACAAATGGGACGACGAAAAGGAAGAGCTAATTCTGATTTTATCTGTAAGAGTGATGTTTTGTGCTTTGCCTGATAACTGCATATGTTTGCACTTATCCATTCCATCGATTATATTTAGGTATTTTCACAGAAAGCTAAATTTTATGCCTGATCTTTTCTGCAGAGCACTTCACATTCTCTTATATCGCATGGCCCTCAAACCATCGCCCTAACGCCAGAGTGGTTTATCAGCTTGGTATGCGTGTCTCGACTAAACGTGTGGTCTGGTTGGGGAAAGAAAGGCTGTAGCTTGTACTTCGAGGGAACAAATGTGATCGCTAAGGACATGACTACGC
Source organism: Amblyomma americanum (assembly GCA_030143305.2). Classification (NCBI taxonomy): domain Eukaryota; kingdom Metazoa; phylum Arthropoda; class Arachnida; order Ixodida; family Ixodidae; genus Amblyomma; species Amblyomma americanum. Next base: position 19,686 of record JARKHS020028909.1, read on the forward strand.
CAGCCCAGTCAGCCGGCTGTGTTGCCATTGCTGGATGATACCTGGCACTTGGAATTATTAGCCCAAGAAGCCATTTTGAGTGAAAACCAGCGCGCCAGTGAAAATTGAGGAAAAAGAGGATGCCAGACAGACAGGGATGTTGAGTAAAGGCCATGGAAAAATTCAGAAAAGGAAAAACAGTGAGCCGACCACGTTACCTTCATGCTGTCTATATTTGCGGATGTGTGATTCCCGGTGTGAATAACTTTCGACGCGAGTTCTACAGCTTTGAAGACATGATTCAAAGATGCTTTCCTCTTCATTAAATTCATTAAACTTATATAACCGGGCTTCTTTAAAACAATTTAAATTTCGTCGAACCTATCATCGGGATCACGTTTGATACGTTCATATTCTTATTACCACAATATTCAATTCACATACTCTGTATTCCTGCCCCTGCCGTTAGAAGTCTGTAGTTATTTTTATACCTTTAATTTACTGAAAGCCCTTTCAAAGCCTAGATATTTATTTATGGTGCACTGGGTTAAATTTATAACTTCCTTATAGTTTCATGCTATCGAATGCTTGTCTTGAGTGATTTTGTTTACTGATTGAGTACATAGCGGTGGGGGATAAGAAGCTCGTTACGATGTTATATATATAAATATATATGTATAAAAGAGAAAACAAAAACAATAATATATATATAATATATATATATATATATATATATATATATATATATATATATATATATATATATTGTTTCGGTGACTTCGGTTTAGATGACTGTTGGCTTGTTTCATATGTTTGTCAAACGTGCTCCTCATTTATGAAACAGCAGAGTCACATCTAAAAATCCGTGAATACAGTACATGCTGTGCTTTATATCCGGCCTAGGACAAAAACTAGTGATTAACCGGACAATGGTGAGCAGCCTGGCTGCAGAGATTAGATGAAAGGCGAGAAAAAATATGCACAGCGGCCTCTGGGTTGATCGTGATTTGAAGGACGGGAAGCACAGAGCTCAATATTCTTCCTGGAGAGTCTAATTAAAAATATAAGAAGAAAAGGACAGCCAAAATATTTAGGTTTTTGTGCAGTAGAACCAGTATCGTGGGGAAGAAAAAAAACTAAATGCTTAAGACATACTACATAGGTAAAAACCGGGAAAACGAAGTTTTTATGGACACCAAAAAGAAATTTGAAGAATGACTGCTTGACTACAATGTCGAAAAGAGCAAAACTCTTGAAGGAAACGTTCTATGGTATTTCAGGAGATAGAGCCTCATATACTGAGGCTAGTTTAGGTTGTTTAAGAACCAGGAAATACAGGATGTTAGTACAGACAAGGAGATGATACTTGTGTAGCATGGGGTAGCAGTGCCAAAAAGAAAAAAATAAAGGGTCTCGTGCACTATGCAGCTACAAATCTAGATATCAAAGAGGATGCGGCCAGCCTTCCAGAAGCTCTGGATTTTAAGTATAATAAAAGGAAAAATAACGGACCAGCAGTAGAGAAGAGCATAAGAATATTGGTGCGGGGGGTTTATTAGAAGATCGAAACAATTGCAGGAGTAGTCACAAAATTCAAAACGATATAGCTTACATGATAGAAAATAGCTTAGAATGGGAAGTAAAAGAGCCACTTCAATTTACTGAACAAAGTGACACTCCCTAACGCCAGGATTCGAGGGGAATAACTATAAGATCAGTCACTCTATCTCAGTGGTATGAAGGCACATGTGCGTGCCGCTAGGCAGGATTTCTCTGTCGATCGTTGCTGTCTTGCACGTTCAATGACGTGGGTGCACTTGCAAATATATTAGAGAGTATTCGGAACACGTGTTCCCTACGCAAATATAATCCGAAATGGAATAGTATTATTGCGTGAGACGACCACTGTTCACTTCCTACATAAACATGCTTGCTGAGTGGAGTAGCTACGTGCTGAGCAATTGATTTTATTGGCGATATTGACGACCACACTTGTCCTGTCATTCTGTTACCGTCCGGTCCCAAACCCAACTTGCGAAAGCGACTTTCCTGTGCTGCTAATTGTCTGTATATAAATAAAAACAAATACTCAGCTCAAAAACACTACGACGAGTAAAACTTAGGAGTAAAACCTGTAGCCCAGACCAAAGAGACAATTCCTGACGGCTGAAGACAGCCAGCTATTTGTACGCGCTTTTCAGGGTTGTGTTTCGACAGAATGCTCCTCTCGAAAAAATACCGAGAAGAGGCAGTGACCCACACTTTTGGGCTCACCATGCTGGAAACAATGTAGAATTGAATGTGTTTCACTCTCCAAAAGCTATACATCAAAAAGATGCTTTCTTCCGAGATCGCTTAGGATTTGAGTTTTCGATCCTGCATTTGTTATGATTTTTTCCCTTTGCCCTCCGAAACTTCGTGTGATTCTTAGAAAGAGGGCAAAAAATTAGTTTCATCATTGCACAGGTAGTTTCTATGAGTATGTCCCGCTGTGCTTCGCTAATATTTCTTTCTTCAAGTTGCGTGTTTGTGCTGACGCACTGCCATAACCGAAGGCGTGAGTCAATGTCCTCTTTTTCGAGTGAAGGAAGTTTGAAGAGTCAATCTCTTCATCTTCCTTCCTTGTTCGTCCGTAGCACACCAAAGAATACCATAACTCGGGTATGTTTTTAAGTTCAACGGAAACGCAAAGTACTGATTCGTCCGACAGTTATCCATTGTTCACATCGGGAAATAATGTATCGACTACAGACCAACATGTTTGTACAAACGCACGTGTAATGAGATTCCGGCGCGCTTTAAAGGATCCTGAAGTGGTGGAAATCAATGCGAAGCTCCTACTGAAATGTTCGGCAAAGACAACAGCGTCGATTTGAGGGGTGAAACGTTGCAACCATTACACTACGCGTTATAGCAGCTTTGTATCCGGTGCTTAGTTAAGAACTAAACTTCATGCCTTCTTTAAATTATTCAAAACGTCGTACACTGAATGTGGAAGGGAAGTTACTCTGTAGCTTTTAATACATTTTTCAAGAAAATCATATATTTTTTTCTACGCAGAGGTTAAATCCATAACTCACCTTTCGTAACTGCGGCATATTCTTTATTGTTCATCCTGCGACATCTCACTTTTCGATGAACATTCCATAATATCTATGAATCCCATGGAAGAGCACTTTACATTCGGTGTTTTCTTTGTAAAAATGCATTACTCATAAGATTTGTTATTGCACTACTTCGTTCTGACATCAGTCACTCTGAAATATTTATAATTTCAGGTTCGCTCTTACAGGAGGACCCTGTGCAGAAATACGCTATGGGGCCTAATGTAATTTCACTGATGTAGCAAATTTCGACGCATAAATACACAATTCTCTTTAAAAAAAAGGCATGCCTCAAATTTGTCCTTCACCGATAGAACATCAACACTTGGTAAAAAACTGATGCACCACATAGTTAACTAATGCATTTATCTTTGTGCAAGACTGGATAAGGTAATCAGAGTGTCATGCGTCCTGTCACGGATAGCCTTTTTTCCATAACTCCTGCCGATTATTTAGGACTTCCGCCATAATTAATGTGTTTGTCGCAACTGCAGCCAATTTCATGAAGTGTTCCTTTCTAAGAAATCTTCAGATACTAATTAGCGCCGGCCCTTTTTCTTCCGTGTCCCTCGTCGAAGCGCGGTTATTTTACTTCAAAAGTATGTAACAACTACCCCATTTTCGATTATGCGGCGTGAACTAAGTAAGCTGGTCGACAATGTCTGCATTAGCTCCCCAGCTGTACAGTGTACAGCAGTTGTGATAACATCGTTGGCATAAAAGTGTAGGTTAGGTCTTACGCCGTTTCAATAGTGACAGAGAGACGAAAAATGGGGGGGGGGGGGCTAATTTATTTTGTCACTGAAAGGAGTAGTTATTCAGTGGTCGGGGCTGTGGCGTGCATTATGCGCTCAAACGAGCAAATGCGCATAATTTTCACTGCTGTTCCCGCCACCACAGGAGCACATTTTTGTTCATTCGCCTGCGCAAGGTATCCTGTATCCGCACATCTGCACAGTGTTTGCTCATCCCATGTGAGTTTGCTGATCCCATGAGCCACGTAATGCGGGAAAATTCCTCCAGTTTCCAAGTCGAAAGGTTGCCGAATGAAAGTGAATGGCGCAATCTAGTCAACATTGTCTTCACACGAAACGGCTCTGGCGGAATTATGACAATTTTTTCACTTTGTGCTTCCACGCTACATAGCATCCGGAGTGCTTCACCTGAGAGCAAAAAGGTTCTCTAAAGTGTTAGGTGCAGTGCCGCCGAGACCAATGCGACCGCTGCCAAAACAAACAGGCGCCTGGAGATTCAGGAACCTAAAACGGACGCGACCACGTGATGCGTCGCAGCAGTACGTGCGAGGAGCGAGGCATCCTGCAGGTGCAGACACCACTCGAGGACTTTTTTTGCAAGCCTTCCACAGGGACGTGGCAAAAGCCGCGTCATAGTGGACAGTGTTTTTGCTGCATCCACAACACAACGGGACTTCTACAACACAACAGGACTTCTACGACCAGTCCAGTACGTCATTGACGGGCACGAAGTGTCCATATTTGCCTATGGACAGACTGGGACTGGCAAGACCCGCACTATGGAGGGTCCAGCTGCTCAGAAGAAGTCCGCCGAGTAGGGCATAGTACCCGGGGCCCTGTTGCATGCCTGGGATTCAACCCAAATGCCGCCCCAGATGTCGGTAATTACGGTGTATCAGCGTGGTAACGTTTTTGCTGAACAATCTTCGATGATTGGATTAA
>JARKHS020028911.1:0-11202 GCA_030143305.2 Amblyomma americanum
TCTGCGGTTGATGTTGTTCGGGGTGGATCGAGTGTGCCAGGAGTCGAGAAAGAGCGTTTTGTGGTAATTTGTTTCGGTTACGAGGATGCTGGTTTCTTCTAAGTTGATTCTATGGTCTGAGTCCTCGGAGTGTTCGGCTACAGGATTGCTTTGTCTTGCGAAGTTGCGGACGTCATTTTTATGTTGCCGAATTCTTTGAGATTTTTGCTTTCGCCGATGTACCTTGCGTCGCAGTCGGCGCAAATTTTTGTAAGTAGAATATTCATTGGGCTCTTTCTCTCCGCGGCCACTTTTTATGGACAGGTAGCTAAAGCGCAACAGTGTTTGTGGGCTTGTGCGCCACTTGGAGACCCCCTTCCTTCAGGAATCGGACGATGGTTTCGCTGACACATCTGACAAAATGTACAGTGACGTATTTTGTTGGTGGCGTTCGTCTTCGTGCGTTGATTTCTTGGCGCATGGTCGTGGTTTTGACGTCGAATGGTTTTTTGAATAAAGTTTTTTGGCTAGCCGTTCATGAAGAGTTCTTCGAATGACATGTCTTGCTCTCTTATTCTGTCAAGTTCTGTGCTTGTTCTGCAGATGAGACTGAGATGTGCAGTTTATTATAAGTCTTCAAACCCAACCAAACAGGCAAATCTGTCAAAATGTTTAGTCTTTTTTTTACCGAGTCTCCTGATTTTTGTGTTGTATTTTGCGGTGTTCTTTTGTTTTTGATACAGTGGCGTTGGAGACTCTATGCACCGTGCTCGACCCCTTTCGTCACCAAATGAGCGCTAGTGAAATGGGGAGTTTGCTCCATTCGACTCATTTCTTGCCACACAAGACGAAAACACGTGCTTTTTGAAGCTGTCGCCAATTACGTGGCCGCAGAAGGGTCTTGCCCATTCACAATGGTCGGCTCTATATTGTATTGTACACAGGCCATGACAAGGAACGTAATAAGGGCTGTAAGTAAAAGCCTTTCAGCGTGCAGACTTTTTCACTGAGTGAGCAGGTGAGAACCATGACCACTCGATGATGCGGTTCCATCGAGCGGCCGCATTAGTACCAACCGCTGCCTCCACAAGCTGGAAGAACAACAGCGGGCTAACGGGGTCGCATTTTTATTCTGGAACTGAGGCTTCAATTTTGGATTTCGACGTGGTCTGTCTGTATGTCTGAGATTTACTTGACCTGAAATACAATAATCGGAAATATTTTACGGCCGCGAGTGAGTCTCGAACCCGGGGCGGCGAGAACACATCAGTTTTGCTGGTTACTGCATTACACAACTGCAAGACCGCCACAGCCGCACGTTCTGCGTCCTAAAATACCAGTCTATTGCGCTGTGTTTTGGATATCGTCGTCTTCCTCAACTGCATCCCTGCTCAACGGAACCGAGCACCGAAACAGCACTAAAAACCGATGTGCAAGCGCTCCTAGTTGCATTGGGCCAAACCACGCTAAACCATCCGAAATTTGTTTTTGTGTCACTGTCGTGAAATTCCTTAGGTTGGTGGAAGGCATTAAAGTATGTAACTGATCTGCACAAGCTCTGATGTCATTTTTGGGAGATTTTTGTCCGTGTGTGGAGAGACCTTTTCCCGGGACTGACACATTAGCGGTTTAAGTTTTTTTTTTTAACAACGTGGAGACAAGAGTGTGTCTCTGACCTTTCCGCGCCCTTTTCGCAAAGGCGCCGACTTCGTCGTGCTTCAAACCGTAGGGAGGAGAAACAACGCAGACACAACGCACGATATTCAAAGAAATCGTCATAAACGGCTACCCAAAAAATTTTATTGAAAAAAAAAACCATTCCACTTCAATAACATTACAATATGCACCAAGAAATCAACGCACAACGACCAGCGCCACCATCAAAATACGTCACTCTACCTTATGTCGGAGGCGTCAGCGAAACCATCACCCGAATCTTGAAAAAAGAAGGTCTCCAGGTTTCGCACAAGCCCACAAACACTGTTGTGATTTGCCTACCTGTTCCCAAAGACCGGCCGCCAAGAGAAAAGGCCCAAGGCATTGTCTACAAAATTCCTTGCGCTGACTGCGACGCAAGCTACATCGGCGCAACCAAAAATCTCAAAGAAAGAAAGCGGCAACATAGAAATGACGTCCGCAACTTCGCAAGAAAGGGCATTCCTGTAGCCGAAAATTCCGCGGACTCAGACCATATAATCAACTTCGAAGAAACCAGCATACTCGCAACCGAAACAAATTACCAAAAAAGGCTCCTTCTGGAATTCTGGCACATCCAAACAACCCCGAACAACGTTAACCGCACAAAAAGAAACCTGCCACCAGTATAGGCCCAGAGACTTCTTTCTTAAACTCAACGAAAGCAAGTCGCCATTGACCGCCTCGCCACAGTGCGACAACGTGACTCACAGCCTTAACCCCCCTTCCACCCCCGCCCCCACGCCATTCACATCACAGCTTTTCTTCATCTGACCGCCTCCCCCCCTCCATACTTGGAGAAGCTAGCTACTGCCCTCATACCCCTGTCACACGGCATTCCTCGAAGGCCTTTCCAGCAAAGGCACCTTTTTCACCAAAGGAGCGAAAGCTTAAAGGAGCAGCGACACACCTACACGCTGTAGCCCAAAGGTGAAAAAGTCTTTCAGGCTTAGCACCCGCTGCTGTGTTCGAGGCGGCTGAAGTGAGTGTTTTAAAATTAAAGTGGTGTATTCTTTTCATTCGCTGAGCTCAGATATTTTTTTCTTCTGATAGCTTCCTTAAAAGTACTGCAAGAGCTACTCTCATCATCAGCAGCACGTATTGTGTATTGCCTTGGCCTCCAGGAGCACTCGGTGTTGCTGCAACACTTTCACTGTCTTGAAATCTGTGCATAGAATATAAACACCCGCACCAAAAGCAAAGCCATACACACCTTTCGTATTAAAAAAAAATATTTTCAAACGTTGTGGGCTGTATTTTTTTATTGATTTTACTGTAGACGTTGGATGACACTGCGATCGTAGGTTCTCTAAGGCCACGCCGTTGGGCTCCAAATGTCTCTGACGAGCGCCTTCGCCTCCAAGGCATTTAGCGGCAAAGCGGCAACATTTGTGCTATATAGCTACACACCTTACGCCTTTGGATATAAGGTTTTGTTTATGGGGGTTTAACGTCCGAAAGCGACTCAGGCAATGAGGGACGCTGCAGTGAAGGGCTTTGGAAATTTCGACCACCTGGTTCTTTAACGTGCGCTGACATCGCACAGTACACGGGCGTCTAGAATTTCGCCTCCATCGAAATTCGACCTTTGGATATAAGGACCTGATTCTTAAAGGCTTTTGCGTTGCCCGTGTGACAGAGGTTTCAGCCACCCCTGATGAAGGAGCCGAGTCAGCTTCGAAACTTTGCGTTAAAATTAGTTTTTGTTTGGAGACACACTTTATTTGAGTCTTCAAACCAAACCAGATAGGCAAATCTGTCAAAATGTTCAGTTTTTATTCAACAAGCAACCGCGGTCTGCGCTCCACGATTCCATGAAAAGTAAAAGGAGGAAAAAAAAGAAAGGCGTGCAAAGGTACAGCAGAAGACCCCTCCCCCTTACCACCCCGCAACCGGCTTTCCGTGTAGGTCTGGAAAAAGAATTTTTCCCTACTAATGTACCTGCTCACATCCTTGGCCCTTCACATTACCGCCCATCACCCTTCTTCGTCCGTTTGATGCTGCGAACAGTGGGTCTTGTTCTCGTACCTTTTGTGGGAGGAACATTGCCAAAATTGTGTCTGAAAGGTAGGGTGAAATTCAAGCAAGTTTTGGTTAAGACAACTCCAAATTCTTTCTTATTTGTATCAAAATCCGCGACAAAAGCAATTACATATCGCTTTAAGCATGCTGCTCGAGGACGGTGTGTGATTCCTTCCCCAGTGCCGCCGTGTACCAATTAACTGGTTTCCAATGGGCACAAGCTTTCCCGAAGCCTGGCGCTTTGTTCCTTTGAGTTATAGTTCTTGGAAAATGCTCTTTCAGCTAACCTTGTGTTGAAGAAAACACTTCATCCCATTGTGCTTGGTGCGAGGTTGCCATTCCACTATTAAAACTCATCATCAGCAAAAGACAACATTTCTAAGAAATCAATACCCAAGATTCTTCACTCTATGTATCATCCAAAACCGAAAAGGAAGCAACGCAAACAACTCTATATGCTTGCGCTAAGGACACGCCAGCGGCAAAAACACGCATGCAGTTCGCCCGCGAAAGGTGTCAGCGAAAGCTTGGCCAGTATTGTGAGAAAGGAAGGGCTGAAAACCACACACAAGCCGGTCACCGTTATCGGAAGCCTCCTCTGCTCTTCAAAGACAGTCATCCTACAGAAAAGGCCTAAGGCGTGGTATGGAGTATGGAAAATACCCTGCTTCGAGTGCTTGGTATCGTAGGCTGTGAAAACCAATCAAGGCAAATTTAAAAGTCGCGGGAGGATGTTAATCGTTCCCTGGAAATGGCACCCTCTTACACCCGCGATTGGTGCAACTCCCCCGTAGCCGCACCTCGAAGAAGTAATAGTTTGCCAATCGCTTCATAGTCAACAGTTCACGGAAATACAAGTAATCAAAAAATATTTCCGCCCTGGCGATTGCTATCTAATCTCTCAAGTACCAGAACTGCAACCGGCAGAATTAAAGGCAAAGAGAGAGGATAGCGAGAAGTACATAGGAGAGCGACAGCAAAAAAATAAAAACGCGGGGGTAGGCTTGTACCCCATATGCAAAAAAAATTAATATGTCCGCGGCACTCTTCCGAGAGTGCCAATAAGTGCTGTTGCACATATTCGCAACACAGTAAATTCAATGCATATTCAGGGCCGCGCGCACGTAGCGTTCTGTCACTAATTAATCATGCGACTGCCACATTGCACAAGCGGGCTGGGTGGACAGCCCAGCCGTAGCGCTGGAGAAACCCAGTAAGCTTTGAAACCTCGTATTATACGAGAATAACTTCCGTTCATTTCTCAGCAAATTTAAATCGTAATCAAGAACATTTAATTAATGTTTGACTCTTGATTTCTGCTCTGGGTAACGGCGTATTTACTTGCATGCCGAACAGATGGCGCAGTCTTCAGAATACTTCCCAGCATGCCATTCTATGAAGTCTTCGTTAGCGGTTCAATGTTTATGTACACCATTGATTTAATTGCCGAAACTAGCATCGATTACAGCAGTGGTAAAGCCCTTATTGACGGCGAACAATCGAATCATGGGATGCACTTTACCAACTTAGAAAAAAAATTTGTGAACTACCACACGACTAATTGTTACACTGGAGAAATCACCTACTGCTATAAAACGCAGCATCAGGTTTGCCGCCTGGCACTTACAACATTCGCTTCAAGGCGCCCGTGCTGCACTTTCTCCACATCGACAAAACTTTCGAAGAGCTGTCTGCTATTGAGCCTAATAATATTATTATTCAAATGTAGTCATTAATACACGATTTTGATATTTGCGTCCGGGAATTTCATTCCCCTGGAGTTTCGGAGTTTCATTGTTGTGCACTGTTAATGCGCACGCAATTCTACTATCACCAATGCTCGTGTGGTCACTACGCGCTTAATTAAAGGGTACCCGTCAAGCAAGAGTCTCCTTATAGTTTCCTCTATATGCCTGATAGAAGGCATGCGCTTGTAGCATTTTATGTAGCAGCCCATGGTCATAGCCTCACTCAGATGGTGGCACTTTGATAAAAGTGTGCATTCGTACGGCTCGGCTCAGCCTCCCAAAGCAAACTACCAAAACAGGGACATTGCAGCAAAGACTTGCGCCTTGCCAAAACACCGAGAGAGGGCGCCACGCGCACGAAATCTTTTACTTCATTAAAATGTAAAATATTTCATATTTCTTTAAAGGTATGACATTACGCTACCTGAAGCTCAAAGAGCTTGTCGATATATATTGTAAATGAGGGCTGTGATGAGCGATAAGGTGAAGTCAAGTGTGGTATTTTTCAGGGCCTCGCCTTAGGCTCCATGCTATCGCAGCTTATTGCGGATGGTAAACGCAGCATGTAAGCTACATTGATGAAACTCTACTAAAATAAACTTTAAAAAGAGTTTAACATCTTGGCGAGAGAGCTATTGTCCAACTTTTAAGCGCGACAAGGTATTATTTATTTTTCATCGCCTTTGAGTTACGCGCCGCCGCGCCGCCGGCTGTCATGAGATGGCGCGACCGGTCTTTCGAGGCGCATGGACCAGCATCCTGGGGATGAGCTGTCGAATTCCACAGTAGTTCTCTCCGCTCCCTAATACATCGGCCACCTCTTGCGAAGAACAGCGATTAGCGTCCCTCGCGTACTCCGATGATGTCCCCGTCGCCGACAACGTCACCCGGATTGTTTGCTGCGAACTGTAACCCCTTGCGCCTGTGACGCCCCGTCCGACTGCACCTGAAACTATACCCGCCGTTTCGGTGATTCAGGCCATCGTGCGGCAGGAACTTGCTAACCTGAACCACCCTCCGGCAGTTTCCGCCATCAGAAGCCCTGACATTTCCCAGCCACCTCCCTCTGCTTTTCGTCGCACCTATTATTCTCCGCCTCATTACCGCCATCCCAATGAGTGGCGCACGGCAGGCGACCGCCCCATCTGCTTCCGGTGCTCTCGCATTGCCCACATCGCCCGCCATTGCCGCAGTCCATGGTCTTCACTACCCCGCAACTCCACCAAAGATGTTACGTGGCCCGAAGTCTAGGCTGGCACAAGGACGACCGTAGCACAGGGCACATATCACAGCGATTACTGATCGGATAGCGCGCACGCACCGGACACTTCCTCCACGTCGTCTTTATGAAGATTATCCGTTGCAATATATATTACTGTAACGGGACAGAGCATCCTGCAGACAGCCTACCGCCGTCCGAGTGCCCTGCATCGATGAAGAGGAGGTGCGGAGGGAGCGCCTGGAGCGAGCTAGAGACGCCATGCTGCAACCGTCTCATGCAGCATGGCGTCCTGCATACAGAGCCCTCTTCTGAAGTCCATCATGGTGTGCGGTATGGAAAGAGTACTCTTTGGCATGAGCTTGTAGTCTGTTAAGTATAACGTGCTCCTTTATCTTGTCTAAACAGGAGGTAAAGGAGAATGGCCCAAGGGTATCAAGGCTTATTTGCTTGTTTCGTTTGGGTATAAAAATCATATTTGCATGCTTCCAGCGTTGGGGTATGGTGCCTGTCTCCAAACAATCATTCAAATAGTCCGTGAGTGTGGTGACTGATTTCAGATCTAGGTTCCCCAGCATCTCATTATTGATTTTATCTGGCCCAGCCGCAGATTTCGCCATGCTGCAACCGTCTCATGACAATATAAACAAATATAAAAAGGCAAACACACAAGCCATCCTGGCTATCGACCTAAAGAAAGCCTATTATAATTGTCGTCTTTGTCGTCTTTTTTACTCAATTGTCACGAAATGCCCATCCAGAATACTCTTCAACAACAAGCCTCACGCAATTAAGCCGTTGCTCTTGCGCTTCGAAGAAAAATGCCAAGCACTAAACATACTAAAGGAAATTAAAAATATTGCCCCAAGATGCGAAGCGCTACCACCGTGGTACACTCTTCCCAGTGACTGGGTTCCCAGTCACGTTGGCATTAAGGACAATGAGAGAGCCGACATGTGTGCTGCACAAACCAGAACCATGGAAATAAAACAAGTGAATTTGCCTCCTAGGGATTACATGAAGTTAGTGCATAGCAGACTAAGAGACAAGTGGCAAGCTTCTTGGGAAAATGAAGGACACAACAAGCTGCATACCATAAAGCCCATTATAAAAGAATGGAAATCATGCCACCATAAAGAGCGTTTTATCGAAGTAATTTTATGTCGTTTACGCATAGGTCACACACACATCACCCATAACTTCTTATTAACAAAAAAAGACAAACCTGTTGTGAAATGTGTGGTGAAGAGCTCACAGTAAATCACATTTCAATTTCTTGTTCGCATCTCGAAGAACTTAGACAAAAAGTTTTTACGGTATTTTACAATGAACACATTCCATTTCATCCCGCATTGCTTTTAGGCGAGCAAACACTCGTCGAATTTTCACTTGTTTGTAAGTTTCTAAAGAAAGCCAGTGTTTTAAATCTATTATAATGTAACCTCTGTACACTTGACATAGCATCATCTAACCTTGTGTTTGGCGCATGATAGCCATAGTTGCTTATGCGCCATAAAACCCCATAAAACAAACAAACAAACATCTCTTGAGAGATATTGAGCTCATATGGAGCCCAGCTCACGCGAGTATTCCGGGAAATGAGGCTGCCCACCAACACACTCGAAAATTAGCCGGCCGAGCGGTGGCGCAAAGTCATGAACTGGAACCTTTCAGTGAGCCACTCATATCATACCACGAACTCTAAGCACATTACAAAGCATTAAGGAGAACACTCCCACCACCCCACAAAACGTGGACCAGACAACAACAGGTCATGTGGACACAACTACAGACGGGGACCCTCCCCAACTTAAACTACATATCGAAATTCATAAATATAAATCCCTCCTGCTGCTTTTGTGGTGGGAAAGATAACTTCGACCATATGATCTGGGCATTCCAAGTCTGTAAGCCTACCCCGGAACTCTTGCCTGATTCCTTTAAAGAAACATGGTTATAAGCTAAGGTCCTTCGATGACTCCGATATTCAGTTCAAGGCCGTCGAATTCGCCGGCGTCGCCAGAGGTCTGTCTCACTGAATACATCAGCATGAAGCGGTAAATTGTCAAGCATCAAATGGCACCTTCAAGCAGATGGTTATTCAGAGATCGTCCGAATTCACGCAGTTCACTCTGTTCCACAACACTCATTGGCAAATCATTCCACATTTCACTTACATCGGGGAAGAAAGAATGTCTGAAGGTTTCAGTACGGGCAAAGTACGTCTGAATTATCCGACTATGATTTGTTCTAGAACTCCGTTTGCCTTGTCCTTGCATGTATGTTTCCTTCTTAATATTTATCTGTTCTTGGAGCATCTGGAATAATAGCTTCAGTCGATTTTTTGTCTGCGTGCTTCTAATAAATCCAGGTTACAGGAAAAGAGCATATCTGCAACTCAGTCTTTCCGGCGATATAGGCAGCAAGTTAAGCGTACTGGATAGCTCAGAACTCTTTCGAATTACTTCTTTAAATATTTCTGATTAGGACTCCATATTACTGATGCATACTCAAGGACTGGCCTCACAAAAGCTTTATATGCAATTAGTCTTACATCCCGTGTAGCATGCTCCAATTTTTTTTTCTCAAGAACATCACTTCTGGTATGCTTTAGAACATACCTTTTCTATATGTATGCCCCAATTTAAATTTTGTGTCATAGTCATTCCTAGATGCTTAAACTGAGTTACATTTACCAAACACTTGCCACCAATGAATTATGGGGACGAACGGACTTTTTACGTTGTAATGCGCGTGTATGTTGATTTCTAATAGTTTATTTCCATGTTCCAGTTTTTGCACTATTCGCTTAATTTCTGTATAGAGTTATTAATGCCAAGCTGTTCGTCCGTGTTTCTAACTGTAGAATAAATTAAACAGACATCTGCGAACAACTTTAGTCGTACATTTGGTTCCATGACAGCACAGATATCAATACATAGTTAATTCCAGTGCCTTTGCTTTACCCTTACTATTAGTTGTCTATTTTACGATCTTCACCAAAATGATGTATTTTTTGAACTGTTATAACTAACCCTATTTTTCCTCCTGCAACAATCCCAAATGGAATTAGAAGTATGTAGAAATAAATAAATAATAAATATAAACAAAAAATAACGACGGTCTCTGAACAGAACCCTGCGGGACTCCTGAAAGCACTGCTAGTGAGCCGGACACATGACCATTCATTTTGACCAGCTGGTTACGATTTGTTAAGAACAATTTATCTATTTTAGAATATTCATATTAATTCCAGCTCTTTCAGTTTAAAAACTGATTTATTGTGCGGCACTTTATCAAACGCTTTGGCCGAATCTACAGTGACTACGTCAATCTGCTGCTTCGCATAAATCGTCATTTTCATATCATGAATTGTCTATGCGAGTTGTGTAGTGGTGGTAAGGGCAAAGTAAACAGCTTGTTTTTAGGTGAAGAAAGATGTGATTCGCTATATGTTCGATAAGTTTGCAAGAAATCGATGTAAGAGATATTGGGCGGTAGTTACAAGTGTTCGGTTGCCTGCTTTAGACACCGGAATTACTAGTGCATTACGCCAATCTTGTGGTACACAATGGGTGTTCAAAGATTTTTGAAAAATAAGTTTAAGGTACCACGACGCCCACTCGGCACATCTTCGAAGAAACTGGGTTGGTATGTTGTGTTGTCCATCGGCCTTTTGTAGCGATAGCTACATTACGGTAGCATTTCGAGCCTTCAGCGTGAAGGCGCCGCCACCCCGTTGCTGCGCCGCCACGCTGTCACGTGGTTGGTCACGTGGTGCGGAGCAGCTGCCGGCGGCGCGGCGCCGTGGCTCATCACGTGGTTGGTCACGTGACCAAGTACCACTCAGCCAGCTGTAGCTATCGTGTCACTGCAGGTTTAACCAGAGCTAAACCACCGCCAAATGTTTATCATCCAAATTGCGGAGCTGCTGAAATACTCCGTCCTGCGAAATTATGATGTCATTCATTTGGCTAGGAAAAGCGTTCTGAGCTAAAGTCTATGGCATCTTTGCTTGGGGTGAATACGGAATGAAAAGACAATCATCCGTCTATCATTCCTGTAGATTCGCCCCTTGAATCAATTCGCGTTTCCTTCAGATTTGGCCATGTACACTGCGTTTTATGCGTCTGTTACCGCCCGCCAGACAGCGGCCCTGACTTCATTGATTCATTAGGCGAAGCACCTGAGCTGGTTTCAAAAAACTCTTCTGAATGCCTACTAATATTAGGTGGGAATTTTAGTTACGCAGCCATATACTGGATATCATCTTCCGTCTGCGCACAGAGTAACCGGACCGAACCTGTACGCTCTTTTGACTTACTCTATAGTCATGGTCTGACACAGCTAGTTCCTGAAGAGACGCGCGGGAATCAAAATTTACATCTTCTATTCATGATAAATCCTGTTGCTACCGAAACAGAAGCTCTAGAAAAAGTCAGTGATCATAGAGCTGGGCACTGTTCGTTCTCGATCTTATAGACAGACAAAACAAAAACGAAAAGAATCATTCTGAACTATCCGCGTGCCGACATTGAC